>VSWD01000006.1:25423047-25468047 GCA_033119305.1 Pinctada imbricata
TTCCTTGGATGAGGGTACCTGTAAAATGCGAAACGAAAAGAAACGAAACGAAATGGAAACGGAACGAAATGGAAACGAAACGAAATGGAAACGAAACAAAAAGAAATGAAATGGAAACGAAACGAAATTGAACAAAACGAAACGAAACGTAACAAAATGAAAATGAAACGAAATGAAACAAAACGAAATTAAACGAAATGGGAAAAAATGAAACGAAATACATGTAAGAAACAAAATTTATTTACTTGTTAGTTTTTTTTTTTGGTGGGGTGGGGTGGGGGTATGGGGGGGGGGGGTGAAATATCTGTTTTGAAAGTGAGAATGAAAGATCCAGAGGGGATCGCATACATGTGAACCTTTTGCCTCCACAAATCTGAAGAATTTTCATTTTTCATCTGGAGATTTGGCCTCTCATCTGGAGGTTTTTAATTTTTCATCTGGAGGATTTATCGGTCATCGACTTACCGTTATTTTAGGTGAAATGAGGGAAAATCTACAAATGAATGTAAATGTGTTATGATTTTTCTTTTCATCACTTTCTACTTTGCTGGTATGTTAGGCATGCCTGGTTAGAAAGAGCAACAATTTGTGATGAGTAAAAACAAGAATCTTTAAAACAGTTAACAAATTCATTAGGGTTTCATACGATAATTAAGTTTCCTCTATTGTCCCAGTGCTTGCTCAATGGGACTATGAACCCTTCCACTTGGACTTCAATGGACTATTCTCAAAAACAATGGGCCATCTTTCTTCACAAAAATGATAAGTTTTAAAAAGCTTTGCATACAATGTATGTACACGTATACTTCAGCACATTTTTTCAGTCGTGAAATTCCCAATTTATACCCATTGCAAATAGTTTTAGTACCACTACCAGCACAGTATATTTTTGGCAAATATCACAGAAGAGCAAAGCAGACCAACCTTGCAGCCAACTATTCTGCATTTTTCATGTCCACGTATGGGAAGCTTCATTTTCAGCTTCGCTGATATTAGGATGGGGAGGGGGTCAATACATCAGGGCAGCATGGCTGCAATTGACGTTTCTGTATCAATTTGTACCCATTGACTGACCACTTAAAATGACATCATAATTTTACGGACGAACGCATACACAAGTACCTGTGCGTAGATAAGATACGTGAGACTGGACGTTGGAGATTTAAATCACAGGTGCGGAACGAGGATAAAAAAGAAAGTCGGAGAAAAATCAATATTGTATCATAATAGAAAAGAACCTTTCGGGTGGGAGGATCAACGTGTTACTGCTACTGGTACTATATCTACGTTACAACGTAAATTTATACGAGTACAAAACGTTTAGATAGATTTAAAAACCGAAAATGGGCACCGTATAGAATAACGTGCACCAGGGCGCATGCAGCGCGTTGCCGATTTAGTTGGCTGTTTTCAATCGGAATGGGACTATGTCGCATGGCCATCCCAATCCCTGTAAATTGTCCAACTGATATTTCTTTCCGATATATTTCCTCTTTCCCCTTTACGAGAATTATAATCGGACGGTGTCCTAAGTACTACGCACCCTCGACGACATTCTTATGTACTGGTATTACGTCCCCGGGGGCAGACGAGTATCCATGACGTGGTAGAGAACGCCGCTCTAATTACATTGTTTGTCCAGCAATATACCTGTCACCTGTATAATTAGCACTAATTAATTTGTTTTGAAATCTGATTGTCTGCTCGATCACTACAGACGGCGTTATGTGTAACATAATACACAACTGGGGATTTTGCGTTTCATCTGGAGATATCTGGAGGGTTTTCGTTTTCGTCGGGAGGATTTCGTTTCGTCGGGAGGAATCGGGAGGACTATTTCAGATTGGGAGGATCCTCGTTTCGTCGGGAGATTTCGTCCTCCCGCTGGGAGGTTCACATGTATGGGATCGGATGGTCAGGATACCCTTTTAATATAAATAATAAAGTATGAAAAGGAAATTAGAGTTTTAGTGAATATTCTATTTTCAAATCTTTTCAAAGAAAATGGGTAAATCTTAAAGGGATGAAAGGGTGAAGTTTATATATATGAGGCGAAAAATTGTTCGTTCAAGCACAAATACCACAGAGACGAAAGGAAAAAGAATATCTAGCTATATTCAATATTGAGCCAGTTTGACACTTTTTACAATTTTAAATATGCATTTTTATTTCACCATTATTTCTGGGGTAAGGATTTGAAAATAAGATATTCACTAATAATCTAATTCATTTTCATATTTAATTATCTATATTGAAAGGGTATCCTGACCATCCAATTACCTATGGATCTTTCATTCTCACTTTTAAAACAGATATTTCAACCCCCCCCCCCCCCCCAACACACACCTCTCACCCCTCCCCCATATAAAAATTAACCAGTATATAAATTTGGTATATGTATTTCGTTTCATTTTGTAACTATTTCGTTTCATTTCATTTCGTTTTGTTTCATTTCCTTTCGTTTTCATTTCGTTTCTTTTTGTTCAATTTCCTTTCGTTTTCATTTCGTTTCTTTTCGTTTCCATTTCGTTTCGTTTTGTTTCGTTTCTTTTCGTTTCACATTTTACAGGTACCCCTTGGATGACACCTTCAGAACCGAGTCTGTATATAGTCCGAGCTGAGTAGATCTAGTTTTCAGTTCTATGTACTTCAAACGTGTGTTTTACCCTGCAGTGAGTCGCCGTGGACGCCTCAAAGTTGTATAGAATGGACCAGACAACGCAGAAAATTGTGGCAAAGAAGGGTAAACCTGACACGATCTTACTGAGGTAAGAAAATCTTAAAGAAAACCATGGGGATACTTTCGTTTCTCCAGACGCCATTTGTTCCACAGGTAGTTTATACAATGTAAAATGAAAACGGACATGATATTCCCGGATCATGAAAGTCATACATGCATGGGGCGATCATGGGTGGGTCCAGATGTCTTTTTTCCCCTCTTTTTTCACTATCCTTACAGCTCCTTTCAAACCAATTTATAATGCACCATACACGTGTTTCGGATACATTATATCCTCATTAGTCAGTGGCGGATCCAGCGCCCCCTTTGCCGGGGGGTCAAGGGGCAAATTTTGCCGATTTTTACTGAAAATGGGCCAAAATATAGGGGTTTTTGGAAAATTTCGGGTCAGTGCCGGGGGGGCGGACGCCCCCTCCGCACCCCCCTGAATCCGCCGCTGTTAGTGATGCTTCCATCCAAAGTGATTTTTAGACAAAGCCAAGATTCATTTCAGTAGATCTCACTGGCGTAGGACAAGGGGGGGCAGGGGGGGCACGTGCCCCCCCACTTTTGAAAGTGGGGGGGCATAAGTATGTTTGTGCCCCCCCACTTTTTGACGTAATTTTTGGTCATACAGATATAAAAAAAACTGCAAAATACCTTTAACTCAAACTATATAGAATATCATTACATGTATATGTTAGTGATAGAGGACACAGACAGTATTTTCTGATTAGTCAATATTTTGCTTAAAAAAATTCCTGGCTCGCTACCGCTCGCCAGCCATTTATTCATGTACTTAAAATTTAGAATTGCACCAGAAATGTTAAAATTTGTGCATACAGAACATGAAAACCCAATATTTGTATTTTTTAATCTCTTCCTCTTCCTCCTCCCCCCCCCCCCCCCCCCCCCTTTTTTTTTTTTTTTTTTTTTTTTTTTTTTTTTTTATTGCTTGTTAGAAATTTTGGGATTTTGTGCCCCTCCACTTTTTCAAGCAGAGCTACGCCATTGGATCTAGTGCCCTCTGGTTAATAATAGATTTTTTTTTAAATTAATGCAATTTGCAGAGAGTGCGCGACCTCCAACTGTCCTGTAGGCCCGATTCAGTAGCATATCAAAATAATTTTTTTTTTCAAAATAGCATTGGAGGGATGGTGCTAAGATATTAACCTCCTTTAATTTCGATGATATCTTTGAATGAAATTACAACTAAGTTTTCGAAATAGCAAAATAATAATTATGACGTCAAATTGATAAAGTGCCAAACAAAGCTCCTTTCAGGCAACAGAGATTGAAAGAAGTAATTAATACACTTAAAAACATCCATGTCACGGGGATCGAGTTCAACTGCTCCACACTGACACGAAATTTCGTATTTTACACGAAACTTCGTATTTTACACTATCTATGCTTTGTTATTCTCCGATCCTAATTCGTCTGATTTTTTTAAAACAGTATTTGTCTCGAACTCCTTTACACGGCATTCGGTGCACATGCGTAAGCTTTTTATGAAAGAGACTAAGGCTAGAGGGGGGGGGGGGGGTCGCAGTGTCATTTATTAAACAAAACGAACTCTTTTTTTCAGACTTTTGTATTACACATATATGTAGAAATGACAGGGAATTTTTCTTGATAGAATGAAGCTGAAGCGCAGATTTTTCTTTTAGTTCTCTAGAAAGATCTAGAAGGGGGGAGGTTCATAGATAGATCTAAGAGAGATTTCTCCCCTTTTTGATTGAAGACCAGCCTATGATTTGAAAAAAAAAATTAGTCGTTTATACTGGAAAAAATCATGACTTTTCGGCAATTTAAAGGGAAGCCGGAATCTCCTGACTCTCTTCAACCCCCCCCCCCCCCCCGATTCTCTTTAGATCTGCCGACTGAATCCACCACAGCCACCCGCACATGCACTCTTCTCTAGACATAACCTCCCCGCGAGACGCGGTTCGTCAGCAGCACAAAAATGTAAGCAGGACTACTGACTCATTTGACATAGAAAACACTTTAAATTAGACTACTTTCGGTTCATTAGAAATTTCCACAAACGATAATTATACTACATTTCTTCTTTGAAAATTTAAGGCTAAAGAGGAAGTTGGAAACGGATTAATGCAGATTGGAATGTTTCATATTAATGACACAACATCACTATAAGTAAGTTAGTCTTAATCATGAATAAATGATTCAACAATCGTTTTGAATTAATATTTTTTCTACTTTCGAATCCAAAATTAAACTACATCCTCCTTCGTGTACATCGGTTTGCACTACCTGACCTAACTGTTTTATTAAATCACTAATAGATAAAATCTGAATTCGCCATTTCCAAAATTTAAAAACAATGTGTTGAGTGCCAATAATTTAACTGTCCCACATTTCTAAACCCTTTTTCAGCGCTTTTTGGGGTCCTTTGTTGTTGTTGTTTTTGTTTACTTTTGTTTTTGTTTTCTGGAGGGGAGGGAGGTTGGGTGGGGTTGTTGTTCTTATGTTACGTTTTTTTTTTCCAGCCCATCTACCCCTTCCAATGTGCTGTTTTCTGATGGACGATTCGTATAAAGTTGCAAATGTATGGCAAGCCAATGTGGACAAAAATAGGTATTTTCTAATATTAGAATTCATTTCTTCATATTAGAAATTCATTTTCTAATATTTGAAATTCGTTTTGTTATATAAGAAATTAAGATCAAAAGTTCATTTTCTAATATTAGAAGTACAAAGTCTTCTATTAGAAATTCATTTTCTAATATTTGAAATTCATTTTCTAATAATAGAAAATCATTTTCTAATATTAGAAATTACGAACTTTTTTCTGATATTAGACATTCATTTTTTCGATATTATAAATTCATTTTCTAATATTTGAAAATCATTTTATTATATAAGAAAATCATTTTCAAATATTAGAAAATAAATCTTTAATATACATGATATATGGAAATGAATTTCTAATATTAGAAAATGAATTTCTAATATTAGAAAATGAATTTCTAATATCAGAAAATGAATTTCTAATATTAGAAAATATACTGAATTTCTTATATTAGAAAATGAATTTCTAATATTAGAAAATTATTTTCTAATATTAGAAAATAATTTTCTAATATTAGAAAAATGCTTTCTAATGTAAGGAAATGATTTTCTAATATTAGAAATTACCTATGATTTTCTAAAAGAAATGCATTTTCTAATATTAGAAAATATCTACTATTTTCTGATATTTGAAAATCATTTTCTAATATTTGAAAATCATTTTCATATATTAAAAAATGAAATTCTAATGTTAGAAATTCATTTTCTATTATTAGAAAATAGACTGAATTTCTAATATTAGAAAATGAAGTTCAAATATTAGAAAATGATTTTCAAATATTAGAAAATGATCTTCAAATATCAGAAAATGATTTCAAATATTAGATAATCAATCTAAAATGGTAGGAATGATTTCCAAATATTAGAAAATGAATTTCTAATATTAGAAAATGAATTTCTAATATTAGTAAATGAATTTCTAATATCAGAAAATACCTATTTTTGTCGACATTGGCTTGCCATACAAATGACAATCGCAGAAAGTTAATTCTAGAATAGAACATGTGAAAATGCGAATTATATGTATATTTCATATTGAATAATCTGACATTTTTACAATGAGAATGAGAATACATCTGCTTTGTATATTTCTAGGCATTTGAACAGGAACAAACATGGCAGAATCCGCACAGGGACCTGTCGCAGGACAAGTGAACAGTAATGTTCCAGCCATACTTCAAGTAAGTAATGCGGAACAAACCCACATTCAATTGATTTCAAAATTTACGATTCATATTTCTATGTTACCTATTGACATTGAGATTCTGGATGGTCACCAATGTAATGACCTTAAAAGTACAAATGTTGATAGACTAATGTTAACAAAATTAATATTGGTGCCCCCCATATGATTACCCTTAAATGTTAACAACAATTATGATGTAGCTTTACATGTAGGTTTCTTTGAACTTGCACCATGATTTAGAAAATAACTGTTACAGTAGAATATCTAAATTCAAAGTCAAAACTTTACGACAAGTACCTAATAATATATACTTAGTACGTATCCCTACAAGTACCTAATAATATATACTTAGTACGTATCCCCACTTTATTGTGACCACAGGAGTCCGGCACATCGATCGTTCAACCCCCGTGGGTCAAATACCTCATATTTGACCCACGGGGGTTGAACGATTCGGGCCAATGTTTCACGTTTTGCACTGTATCTGTACTAATGTTGTAAATATCTAACGAAAGTTTTGTATCAAGATGCAACACGAGAAAATCAAGATAACTTTTCAATGGTACGTGATATATCATTCGTATACCGGTTCTTTGCTTGAAGGCACTATTGGTCACACGTTTTTGACTATATGGACATATCCTATTCCTACGAAGATGCCGACGTGAACATTCATGTTCCAAAAATACAAATGTTACAAACATAACTTGCCAAAAGTCACATACGTACACACTACACTAACTGGGACTGGGTCGACTTCATATTCAATTCGCATTTGATTCGGTGCATGATTGTTGAAACCATAGAGTCATTTGAATCGGTGAACTCATGTTTCCTAGTCAATATTAAGTCATGTTCTATCACAACAGGGAACGGGCTTAGCCAGCTCACCTGCTAACCAAAACAAAGACGACAAAAAGAAAATTGCTGAGTTGCAGCGTCAAGTAACTGAACTTAAGTTCAATAGGTATTGTACATTGTATAAATTATATTTAGAAACCATCAATCTAAGAGCAAACAAAAGTCAAAAAATATCAAGCAAACAAACGTAACAGTCAGAATTAAATGAATCATGTGATGCGACGTTACATGTATAACCGTTAAATTCATTTACATGTGAACTTCACTTCCAAACTCGAGCATCGAGCATTACTGATGAGTCATTATTTGTTGAAACGCGAATATGGTGCGCTGAAATGATAAGAATTATAAAAATCATAATATATACATGTATAATAATTTCAATGTTGATTTATTCAATATTCATCTTTATTACGAATAAATAATACAGTAATATGCATAATCATATGATGAAAGCTTCTTTTTCAGTAGGAAAGTCGAGGAGAAAAATAATAAATTAAAACAAGAAATAGACATTACTAAACAAAAGAAAGACGAACTTGAAAAGAAGTTGGTAAAGGAAAAGGAAAAGAGAGAGCAAGCACTTACAAGGTACAAAGCTAAGACGTATAATTATATAATTAATGAATTGCCTCATGTAAGGGCAAACTGGAGGGATAGAATGGGAGTGAACCGATAGTTTACGATAATTTTATTCTTAATTTTCTTTCAGTCTGTGTGAAGAATATAAAATAAACTGAACTTTCATCAATGCTTCTAGATACCGAGTGAGTTCATATCTAATTATGACTGTATATAAATAGATTCATCAAAGATCTAAAACTCTCTTACTTGTACGTGGACCAATTATTTGTTGTTTTTTGTTTTCTTCTAACAACTGAGTCAAAGATCAAATGCATCTTCTCGAGACATGCGTACGTAATATCTTACTCCAGAGTAACACAAATACGTACGCTTGTCTCGAGAAGATGGCTTAAATGGTTCGTCTGTTGGTTGTTTGTCATGAATCTTATATATGAAACGAGATGGCCGCCATGGATGCATTTTCCACTGAAATCACAATATTTCGCAAGAAACAAATTCCTAAGCAAAGCAAAGTTCCCAAGGATAACAAACTTAGCCCGATTCGTTAAACATACTAATAGGGCGATATTTTCCTAACAATTGCAGTTGTTGGTTCAATCTAAAATTGCTCTCATACCTAAAACGTGCATGTCTGGTCCATGCTGTAAATTTATCTGCTTTTAAATGAGGCAAATGAATTTGAAGACGTTTAACATTTGTACCACTTGGTGAGTGTCACTGCTGGTGAACTAGGATTCCACGAGGGCACATGCATAGCCAAGGTCGATCAATTTGGTCGTTTCTTCAAACACATTCAAAAAATAAATCAGTTTACAAACAAATCTTTCTCAAATTTCTAAACCCTGGTCCTATGGCATCATATCCCGGCCATCCTGCTACGTCTTTCGGTATATTTTTGACATAATTTACATACATTTTGTCCATATTTCAATGTTTGGATTGAGGATCACAGACGAGGGTTCAATATCCGAAACGTGCATGTCTGGTCCATGCTGTAAATTATCTGCTTTTAAATGATGCTAATGAATTTGAAGACGTTTAACATTCTGGTGTCCCTTGCTTCAGACACTTTAACATGAGTGTTTTGCAAAGTAGCCATAATATATTTTCATATATTCTTCATCCAAGGTATCTGTAGACTTAGTCTAACTTAACTTTAAATTTGTCTGCTCTAAAATGATACTAATGAATTTAATGATGTTAAACATTATACGCCTCTTTTGACAGACTTAGCGAAGTTGCAGGCGCAAAATTGACAGAAAACAATGCTGCAATCGCCGACCTGAGTGATATTCACAGACCACAGAAACTGGGTGAGATGTTCTCAGAAATTTACGATAACGAATGGACAGATGCCTATGAAGAACTCCAAGGACGTAAGGACTTTAAAGATTGCGGTGATGACACCAAAGTTGAAAATATTGCAACGGAGCTTTTAGAAATTCTATATGTAAGAAATGTATTTCTTATCAGTACATTTTCAGAATAAATCTATTTTAATCTCTAGGTTGCTATCCCTCCCCATTTTTCGGCCGGATTGCAAAGCAATTCCGGCCTATAGATTGACGATGTTTTTCTATATTTTCATTTATACCTTTACTTCTTGTGCACTGCATATGGATATACTGTTTGTTTGTTTTGTTTTTTTTTTTTTCTTGTTTTGCTCACATGAATGAAACTGGAGTGCATAATTCTAATATCACATCGTCTTGCGTCAATCCGTCCTCCAGTTTGGTCAAACAAGATGACCACCTATTGATATAATTGGCCAATGCATATTCTACTTTTCCTTTACGACTGCTGCACAGGATTTCTTGAAGCATGACCGGATGCAAAATTTGATACTGTATCAAGCTTGTGTTTATGTTTAAGTTTGTGTTTAAGTTTGTGCTTTTGGACCCGATCTGTCAAACAAGATAACCGCCTATGAATTCTATTGCTGATGTATTTTACATATAATTTCATGAACTATGAACCTTGGTAGGAAGCAAATACTCAAGATCCTCTTTCAGCCATGAGTACTTGCTGCCTTAATATACTGCACAGTGGTTTCCAAGACTGGCAAAAATTTCATTTTCGAGGTTTTCTTCCTAATCATGTTTTGGGTCGAACAAGATGGCTGCAATGGTTGGTGTTGGATTTGATAAGCTGATATATCTTTAACCTTTGAAGCTTATGCAAGTACTTTATATTCATCAAGCCTTAATGATAATCTTTGATTATGCAAATCATATTTCGTGTATATAATCATTTGACTCAGGTGAGCGATAGTAGCTCATTGTCGACTTATTATTAACATATTCAAATTTTGTGTCGAATACTTCAGTTTGATATTGAATGATAGTAACTTGTATGTTTTTTTTTTACAAATTGTGCAAACGACTCTAGGGGATACGATGCTTGGTTAATTTTGAATTTTTTAAGCTCTAAATTACATGTTAAGTAACAAAAAGATTGTTAAACTCTATCTTATTATGCGATGTTCCAGGGTCTGAATCTTTGACTCCTGAGCCACGATTGGTACTTCTTCTCAGGTATGTTCTTTGATTTTTTTTTTCAACAGACCTGTAAGAAGCACTGCTCAGAACAAGCTGAGTTCCTGCTAACAAACCTCTCTGATGTTATAAGAAATGTCGGTTTATCTAAAACCGATGAGGTATGTAAACTACTTCATCTCTACAACGAAGTTGAATTGGAGTTTTCTTCAGAATTGATTCACCGTATGTGGATTTATATTTCGACCATCTAGCAGTCTTATGTTTTAAAAGTCTACTTATTATAGATTTTGTCATCACCGTAAAATTACGCAAAGCTGAGGTTATATGAGGTTATGTGTTAGTGCACATCAAATATGATCCATATTTTATACAGAGCCCTCTGCCCGGATCAGCTTCAAAGAAAGTCAAAGACTTTGGGAAAAGTTTGGGTGTTGATCTTCTTCCAAGCATTAGAGAGGTACGTGAGTTATTTCAAGAATTTTAGAATTTACTTACGTTTACGTTACTGGATGAAGAAACGTATAAAGGATGCAGTATTTTGTGAAATTGAAATGAAACTTAACTAGTTTCTTCTTACCATCATATTCAAATGTTACGTAGTTATTGATTTCTGCAAGAGTTAAGACTCTTAGTTCTTAATTTGCTTTCATAGTATTTTCCTATATCTTGATGTACTAGATTGCATACCGTAGTTTCATGTTATTGAAAAAAGTTCTTTTCTCTTTAAAAATCAATTACAGTTGTACTTCAACGGCAAAAATGAAATAAACTCAGCATTGTCAAGGTACACAGCAAAATGCCTGCAGTTCTGTTGGTACGCCGCACTTCAAGATCCCCCTGTATTCATTGGACAACAAAAAGCAGAGGTGGATGTATGTTATGATCCAAATATTTTCAGAGAATTTACAAAGAAAGGCCAAATTGTTGATTTTTTCGTCTGGCCTATTCTTTACTTACACGAAGGAGGGGCATTGCTGGCAAAAGGTGTCGTGCAGTGCAAAGAGAAAGGCGATACATTGAAGGCTAAGGGAAATACGCAACAGAAAGAACAGAATGATGTAGTAGTACCCACTACCAAAAAAGAAAAACAGCAGTTGTCTACTTCAAATACTTCTGAATTAACTCCCAAAACAGCTGCGAATTCTACAAACAAAACGAAACAGAATGCTAAAGAATCACATCAGTCTGACAGACCGGATATGACATCAACTATTACGTCAGCAGCAGCTCCATCGTCCCAAACACTGCATAACAGCAACCTTCATGGAGCTGCAAAAGATGGTCAGGCAGGAAGACACACCAAAAGTCTTCAGCTGCCAACAGGGCAAAACATTCAACCAAGAAAGGACAATGCCACGATGATACAAAATGATACGAAAGAGGCACAAGCACGAAAAAGATCACACAATAACACTAATAATTCACATGTAAGTGTGATAAACGTATCGAAGTCTGGCACGGTGGAACAACAAGATAGAGATTCTGGAGAAATAAAACTCAAGTCGAATGAGAACGAAGTGCCGGGATATGTAAATATAAGCAAAGTTGATGGTAAAAAGTAACTTGTAAAGTTAAGCTTGCATTTATTCTGTAAGTGTCATCGTTAAAAAAAATTTCCATTTGGTGAGACTGGTTGTTATGTACTGGTTTAACGTCATTTTGAAAGTATTTTTGTATCATATATGAACACGGTCCTTATTTTATAAAATTGATTTATATTTTCAGACTGAAATGATTAACATCTTAACTTAACTGAAGATTATACGGTGTCGACATCTTGTTCATGTTCAAAATAAAATTGAAAAAGAATGAATATGATAAGACCTTTCTCCATGACGTCTCAAACTTAGACGTTTGACATCTGATATATGATGTCTGGTACACTATCTTTGACTTTTTCGTTGAAAATACCACTCTATGACAGCATCCAAGTAGGCGCTAGTGAAATTAATTTTGACTGCTTATGAAAAGCACTTTGGCTTGAAGCATCACCGATGAGAATTTAATTTTCGAAACACGTGTTTGGTGTATGAAAATTGGTTTGAATTTTCTTCAAGAAGGTATAGAGTTGGAACTCTTCCTCATTATTTGTAACAAAAATTTCTGTTATAATTTCTAAAACGTGGGTCATGTAGCAGCATATCCCATCCATCCTGCTTTCGGTACTTGTTTGGACATAATTAAATTCACGCCTTTTGGACTTTTACATTGTTTAGATTCAGATAATCAATGATGATGACTTGTGTTTAGCTGTCGTCATCTCGAGGAGAGTATTATATACAAAAATTGTGCGTTTTCGAGACCGTACGTTGGATCACCAGGCAAGAAAAAGTGTTGTGCGCACGTAGTCCGGATAACCATACCATTTGCTAATAACATGGCAGATGGTCGTCCTTAGAAAGCACCGCTTGACAATTGACCTCGTTAGTTTAAGTGTAGTTTTTGTGTTTAATAATTGATGCCGTCTATGCTATTTGGTCTACCTTGTCTTTTGTTCTGCTTGTCCATTCTGTGTTTTGGCATTAGATGTTTCGGGTTTTTGCTTTTGTTTCTGCTGGGAGTGCTGCAGTCGAATCTTGTTTGAATTATCCACCTTTCGTGAATTTCACTGTGAATCAGAGGGTCAGTGAATGATAGCCAAACACAAAAACCCTAACCATATTCCAAACAAACAGTCAATCGAAAGGCTTGCGAATATTGGGAAAAAAACAAAACTTGCCCACACGAAAAGAAAGTAGGGCAAACAGACGGAGACAACGACACAAACCACACAGATACACTAGGGACAACTTATCTAATTAACCATCTCCAGTGCAAGGGCGGAATGCATTGTAGAATACATTATAGGTGGCGCTGTATAAAGGCGTCGTGCTTATTATTTCCATAAACCACACGCATCATGTAACATATCTATAATGCAGTATAGTATCCAAGCAGGAAGGACCAAAAAGAAAGTCCAAACTCTAAAGCCCATCCCAATCTCTCTCTTGGTCTTACCCACAGTTTCGCTGCTTGCCTGGGAATGACAACAATTATTAGTAAATAGCGCCATCATGAATAAATTCGGAAAAGAAATAGATGTCACTATAATTGATACATGCAATTTCATTGAACTTTATGCCAACCAAACATGATAATTCCTTGTGGAATTTGCCATGGATGTAAATATAGTGTTACTTTTTGCATTCGTAAATGGCGAATCTATTCAAAATCTTTATAAACTTAATTGATATTACATTCTAACTCTCATGAAATGGCTTGTTGTTAAACTTGATTCTCTAAAGTGTTCTACGCCATCTGACGTAGACTAATTGTGACGCCATAAGATTCTATTAAAACGATTAATAAACTCTAGTAAATGACGGTATAAAATCGATGTTACCATTTAACATTCTCATAACGTCATAATGGTTTTACGTCAGGTACCGTCTCAAATGGGAAATAACTCTTTTCTTCGCAAATACTCAATAAATAAGATTGCAACAAACAACGGATCCTATATTAGATAAAACAGAACAATACCAGCAGATGCCCTTTCACAACGAGGCCTTAGATAACATCCACAAACCAACAAATAAACAAAGAAATGACAATGTGGATTTCAGCATCAGAAACTTTCCTTTTCTGAGCAGTAATATCCCGTCATCGCCTGCTTATGGAGTGTTCAGATCTCAATTGATACACTACGCAAGAGCATGTACCAAATATACATATTTTGTTCTGAGAGCTAGGAGTCTCAGATGGGCTTCTCAGTCAAGAATGAGTTTGTGACCGGCTGGCATCGCCACTGAGGAGGTTCTGTGGTCGATGCGGGGAACTCGTGCACTGTGATGTCCCATTGTTCAGAGTGGTGGATGGTATTCTGTCTTGGGTCATCCAACCACTGAGTGTGTTTGTGTCTTCCGAGATGGAAGTGACCGGATATGGCGGTTCTGCAGGTTTGAGGCGACGGGTGTTGCTTGCAGGTGGGGGATGTCGACTCTTCCTGGGCATCTGGTCTCAGTCCCATATTGGGAGTTCGCTTCTTTTCATGTGGTGGAGGTTTTTGTTTGTTTGTTTTGGTTCCTGTTTTATCCTGATTTTGTATGTCTTCGATTTATAATTATCTGAATTGTCGATTGTGTATTGGGATGAGATCGTTGTCCATATTTGTCATCTATAGGAAGTATCATTGTTGTATGTATAAACATGTATACATTGAACATTACATTCCTATGTGTCGTATGGCAAAAGGTTAAAGAATCTGAATCTGAAACATGAATGACGACACATAAAAGGACAGGGACAGATGTGTACGCGGAGTACATAGTAAGACCACTGGAAATATTAACTTCTCCAAATTTGCAATCGTCAGTTTCGAATACTAGTATGTGTTAAATATAACTCGAATGCACTTATCGGCATGGAATATTCATGATTATACATTCTGTGTTGTAATGTGCTATTGACGCTTCATGTTCCTTTTCTCTTTTTTTTTTTTTTTTTTTTTTTTTTTTTGTCTACATTTTTCATTTCCGAGGCTAGAGATAATCATATCATTTAATTTCCATTGTTATTCTTAAGAAACGACGATTCTGATTGGCCGAGAAATTTGTTGATACTTGTATCAACACAAAACGGAAGTACGCGCTTAGCAACGTCATAAGCAACGTCGTTAGCAACACGATTTCAAAGCTGCAAATAAACGTTCAAAAGCGACGTAATGAAATGATAAGTAATCAATGTAATATTTTTTTGGTTGATCGAGGTATCAACACCAAAAAATGAGGGAAAACTTCTGCATCTTGCGCTACGCTCACGATGCAGTTTTCCCTCAATTTTTGGTGTTGATACCTCGATCAACCAAAAAAAATATTTCAATGATTCATTAAATCTGTTTGCAATGAGATCAAATATAGAATAAGCAAAGGTTAAGGGGTTATTATGGAAATACATACAAAACCTTAACTGCATGACATCTAATGTTGTGTACGGAATAGAGTGCTTACTTTGTGGATTGATTTATGTGGGTGAAACCAAAGGTCAGCTCCGAAAAAGAATGTCAGGACACCGGTCAAAAATAAATAATAAAGGAACTCAACTCCTTTACCGCCATTTTGACCAGGCGGATCATTCGGTTTTATCTATGAGAGTCAGAATCCTGGAGAAAATATATCACCCCACAAACAATCCCAATTTGAGCACACCTTTCCGTCGCAACAGAGAAGAGTTCTGGATAAAAAAATCTTAACACTGCAGCGCCCTATGGGTGCAACGATAACATCAGCACTATAGGAAACTTAACAAGTCCCGGTTGTCAATCGGTAAATGTGACTAGCTTATTCAACAGACCACAAAGAAGACCTCGAAGTCATGGCATTCGAAAATATAATAGGCCTGAGATACATAATTTCTCCTTCGATGACTTGGTTCCATTTTTGAATGAGCCTCTAGGACTGCATTATATTCGTACCAAATTATACTCTGTTCCTTTACGGAAGTTACACGAAATCTACGAATATACGAAGGACCTCACATATACCGAATCACGTTCCCCAGAATACAGACTACAAGGAGTCATCTTGGACATTTCTACTTTTCGTTTATTTCAAGCAGTTAGATCAGATAAATCAGAGGAGAAAACAAACCGCCCTTTCATTAAAGTAAGATTTGCAAACAAAGGTATTGATAAATTGAATCTTGGTCAAATTTTGAATCACAAAACTGTCACAGAAAAAATCCCACCATATTTCAAAAGAAAAGAAACTCCTTGTATTTCCTATAGCTACACACCAACAGTTGCATCTAAAATTTACAATTACAAACGATTCCTGCAGTGTATTGATTTAAGTAATCCCTCACTACATCCACTTCCTTGCGAATGTTCTTCATCGGATTTCAACTACTCTCCTTGTGGACACGTTATTACTGGTGACCTTAGTATAGTCAAGAACGACAAGTTGAGAGAATTGTTAAAAAAGGGTCCCAAATACAGAGAAAGTATGTCCTTTACATGGAACCAAAATTTGAAAATTATCATGGACTCTTGTGAGGAATATGCAAGACGCTGGGCAAAGAAAGAGGATGTACAGCTCGACACTCTTTCCGAATGGATAAAATCCATCAGAGGGTTACTTTTATCTAGAATAAACCGATTAAAATCAACTGTGAACACCAGATTCGAGTCTATATTTAAAGACCCTGATGTTATCACAGAGCTCACCTACCTCCAAGAACATTATGTCATCACACCAGCGGACAAAGCCTCAAATAATTACACATTTACTTGCAAAAAGTACTATTTCGACAGTCTAGTTAAAGAGTTGGGTTTAAATTCGACACCTGGAAATCCCACTTACACCCCTACAAACCTTTCTGCCTCTGAAATAATAGATAACCACAAATCAGCTCTTGCTTCCTTTGGCTTCCAAACTAACAATTTAGATTTAGATTTACCATACTTATACTGCATACCTAAAATGCATAAGAATCCGTACAAACAACGTTTCATCGCTGGTTCCTCAAAATGTTCTACCAAATCTGTATCGATCTTACTCACCAAAGTTTTATCTGAAATCAAATCTGGGCTTCAAAAATATTGTTCGACAGTATATTCTCGCAGGGGTATCAACCAGATGTGGATTTTAAAGAATTCGAAGGAACTTTTAGAACATCTGAAATCCACTCATTTTAGTAAAGTTCATTCGATCAAAGCCTTTAATTTTTCGACACTTTACACTACAATTCCACATTCTAAATTGAAAGAAAGACTCGCAAAAATTATAAGTAATGCGTTTACAAGTAAGAACGGTAATCGCAAATACAAATTTATTGTTGTGAACTATGACAAAACCTACTTTGTAAAAGAAAAGTCCGATTCTGAAAATAAGTACACTGAAACAGATATTATTCAGATGTTAAACTTTTTGATCGACAACATTTTTGTGGTGTTTGGAGGAAAGGTCTTCCAGCAAATTGTTGGAATTCCAATGGGGACCAATTGTGCCCCACTCCTTGCCGACATTTTTCTTTACTCGTACGAAGCTGAATTCGTTCAATCTCTTGTCTCTGAAGGGAAAAGATACTTAGCTTCTGACTTCAACTTCACTTACAGATACATAGACGATGTGTTGTCCATCAATAATCCAAAATTCGCGGATTTCCTGAGCAGTATCTATCCTTCAGAGCTTGAAGTCAAAGAAACTACAGAGACAAATAATTCAGCATCCTATTTGGACATAATGTTGTCCTACGACACTGATGGTCACATGAACACCTCACTCTATGACAAACGTGACGACTTCAATTTCAGCATTACAAACTTTCCTTTTCTGAGTAGCAACATTCCTTCATCGCCTGCTTATGGCGTGTTCATATCTCAGTTGATACGCTATGCCAGAGCAAGTACCAAATATACGGATTTTGTTCTGAGAGCTAGGCGTCTTTCAGATAAGCTTCTCAGTCAGGGATATGCTTGTGACCGACTAACATCGTCACTGAGGAAGTTCTACGGTCGATATGGGGAACTCGTCATACACTATGATGTCCCACTCTCCAGAATGATGGGTGATATTCTGTCGTAGACCATTTGAACCATCCAACCCAAGATTGTACTCTATGTCTTCCGTAATGGAAGTTACCGAATGTGACAGTTCTACCGAATTGAAGCGGCGGGTGTTGCATGCAAGCAGGAGATGCTTACTCTTCCTGGGCACCTGGTCTCACTCTCATATCGAGAGTTCGCTTCTTTTCATATGGTGGAGGTTTTTGTTTGTTTGCTTTTGTTCCTGTTTTATCTTGATTTCGTATGCCTCGGTTTCTGATTTTCTGAATTATCGATTTTGTGCTGAAAACAGGGATATGGTCATTATCCATATTTGTCATTGAATGAAGTTCTAGTTTTTGTGATTTCTTTCTCCATCGTTCCCTGTAATTATAAATAAACATTACAGAAGTACCCATCAGTTATTCAGTCTCATAGTCGAGAAGGCAAGGCAAAATCATTAGATTTTTCACAGGAACGGTTGCGAACCTCGGAATGAACAAAATTCCGAAGTGAGACCAGGTGCCCGGGGAGAGTCAGCGTCTCCTGCTTGCATCCAACACTTGATTGCATGCAATACTATATCATCCTTACACTTTCTTTTCGCAATTTGCTGCACATTAATTAACACTTTTCATGACGAAATACAAAAAAATGGTTTTGGATAGATTTTATCAAAATCAACAAGAACAATGAGTAAATACGTGTATGATATAATAATACTCTGAATAACAATCAGAAACAGTTCAGCTCATTTCTCAATTATACTATTTCTACAATTTATGTTATTTGAGTCTCGGCAGGGCAGTTGGCGTCCCTCTTGGTGTGCCTTTTATGGTGGTTGATCTAAATGATTGTGAAAATGTCTTTTTGTCCGTCCTCATAGGAGAATTCCTCTTCCTTTCTGCCTCATTCTCCTCAATTATCTTCCTCTTCAGTTTTCTTTCACCTTCAATAAGCTCTCTGAAGAAGACAAAATTTAATGTTTTTCATTGAATATTCTCGTTTTGTGTGCCGCTTCAAAGAAAGACATTACAGAAGATTAAGCCGTGAAATAAAAATGAAACTCATGGAATGAAATAAAACGCCAAAATAATATGTTTAACTTATCTACATTCAATTGGCTTTTGTTTATGTAATAAATAAATAGTTTCTGCTTCTATAATGTTTTATGTATCTAGAGAAGAAACGGAGTTGGTTTTTGCTTCAATGAAGTAGAACGTGTACAATCCACATACTTGTACAGAAGCTGTCTTCTGACATGTATTTAGGCTTGAATATTAGGTATACTAGTACATGTATCACATTGTTCAACAACACTCAAACAACGGCACAATAATGAGACAATATATTCTATACAATAAGCATGAAATAGTAAGACAAGCACTGCTAAAGAGTTAAAGAAGATTCTGACGATAATCTCAACAGCACTCACAATAGAGCACAAAATTGAACATCGACGGACCCCTAGCAAGCTAGAGCTGGGACTTAGTTCTACATGATGCCATATTTAGTTTTAACGATTTCAAAGCGTGCAGTATGTATTGTTGTTGCTGATAGGAACGCATAACGTTCTGTTGGAAAACAAAGACCAAGGCCGTTAAAGAAATACATCTCGTGTAGTATCCCTCGTTTTTAAGGGATCGAGTTAAAAAATTCGAAAATTTCTGTTGTCAAAATTTCTTGAAATTTCTAAAACATGGGTCCTGTAGTATCATGCGACGTTTTTCGGTACATTTCTGGACATCATATTGGCCATATTACATTGCTTAGATTAAGGATCACTGACGAGGGTTAAGAACCCGAAACGTGCATCTTTGTCTTGTCCATGCTGCTTTATATGTTCTTAAATGATGCTATTGAATTTGAAGACGTTCAACATTTAAAGTGTTCCTTGAATATGTAGACGCTGTACTATGAATGATATACTTGACCTAAAGGTTTCAACAAGATTAATCAAATGCGTTAATAATCAAATTATTTCAGTTTTAATACAAGGAATTGTTTTGATTTATCTGTATTATTATGTTTGGTCTCTAGATTATAGAGATAAAGCTATAAGAAATAGTTTTAAATTGAAAAATATTTGTTTCTTTATACATGGTTTCTAGACTATTAAAATGAAGCTATAAAAAGCAAAATAATGATGATAATTGAAACAAAATAGAACAACAACAAAATGCGTAAATTGTCTGCAAAGCATGTTTGAGTGACAAGGAGATCACAACATATACAAAAAATGTACCAGAAAGCATTAGTGTCTGCATATAACTGATAGAAAGCGCCTTTAACAATAAAGCATGCAGCAAACAACATGAAATATACTTTGATTTACCCATACGTTCCCGGAAACATTTCATTCATTTGTAAACAACATTCTTCTACCTTGGATTCCCTGATTGATAATGTAGTGCAGAGTTTATAGACAAAATATAATTCCTTATTATAAAATAAGTTCATTTATTTGAATATCGAAAGATATTTTAATGGAATATAAGGCACAAATGATATAAAATGGTTAATGAAAGATGTGAGAAAATTCAATGGGTCTGAGTGATTTATGAATTCCTAGTTCCTGGGACTGATAACTACAATTTTGGAATTTTGTTTTGGCAATCATTATACAGTATCGCGCTTACATGACCTCGGTAATTTGGTAAACTATAGGTACATCCGAATATTCCAGAAATGAATTCACATTTACATAATAATAAGACGTAATACTAGACCGGGAGGAAGGTCTTGTCAACCCTTATTCCAAGCTGCTCGCCACTTATTTTTTACCAGAACCAAATGACTTGAGCAACAGAGAGAAGTAACTTATCAACTTATTAGTTATCAAATTCAAAATTGAATTCACCAACTATTTCCTTCCCACTTGCTGCCTTCTGATAAATTCTTGAACTTAAAGGCAGAGTTTTGATTTTTTTTTTCCTTTTTGTAAGATGGTCTGGTCCGCTGAGCTCTCCTCTTGCGACAGAACATATACTGTTATTTCCGTTTTTGACGTTCTATTTTTGTACATAAATGTTTTTACTTTAAAAGAAAATGTTGTCGATCAAGATAGTTCTCATATTCATTTAAAAAAACACAATGAAATCGATATTGTAGCCTTGTTCTACACTACTTCTCGGTACTTACAGCAGATCTATTGAGCCATCTTTGTTTGTGTCCAGATACCCCATCACTGTGTCCAGGGCGTCTTCACTTATAGGGTAACCCTCTCTCTGTAATAGAATTTAGTCCGTGATATGAAGACAACCACTACCTCAACCAAGATTATACGAAGAAATTGGAATATTTCGTCACAGAAAATAATTTATTACATGTGTCAGGGAATTGGCATTTCGATGGTCACCCATTCATTTGAACTCTTTTAAACCATTTCTTCATCTTGTCTACCATAACCTAACCTAGGATCAATCGAGATTTTTTTTTTAATTTTAAAGACTGGTTAAAAGTTAACCATATTGGTGCGGTTGTTTATCCAAAATCACTTTTTTTTCAAAAATGTAAATCGAAGAGCATTACAAATCGATCAAACAAGGCAAAATTGACAAACAAAAGAATTAACCGAAAAAGTCCACCATGTAAAATGGTACATTCTTTATGTTTATGATTAATATCTTTCCTTTTCGTCTTTCTTTGGATTTAGGTCTCTGCACCCTTTTTCACAAACATTCTTACGAACTTTTTCAAAAATTTTCTTAGCGTTTCATCCCATACTTCTTTTGATCAACTTAAATTCACACACTCTTTATTTTAACTCCCTTTTCATATATAGAAAATATTGATATTACATAACTTTAATTAAACTGAATAACAGAAATATTTAAAAACTTTTTATTCCATGACGAAAGTTGCGAAATCTGCTAAAATTTTTCTGCAGATTTTTTGTGAAAGTGGGACGTGATGCATGACTGAACGTACCTCAAACGCATACAACATTTCGTCCCTTGTCAGAGAATTACTTCCATCTTTGTCCAGTTTCAAAAACAGATCTATTGTTCTCATATGTTCCTTCATGAAATACAGAATTCGAATGGGGTCAATATTGAATATATTGGTCGGGTCATAAGTCGTTGCGGCTGTTTTGTTGACCGGCAAAGCCATGTCGTAATACACTGTAAACATTGGCCTCTTCTCCCGAATTTCCGATAAGATGTCGGCAAAGAATTTATCAACAACGACTCCCTGCAAAAAAAGATTTAAACATAATGAATGGATGATGTCTTGACATAAAAACACAACCAACTTATAGTATGTTTTGGAAAAATAAGCTATATGACAACTGCAGATACATGTCAGCTAATGAAGGATATGTTACACCATGGCCAAATACCATTTCTCTAATATTTTGGAATGCGGTTCAACATTTAACATTCGAATGTTGAAACGCGTTCCAAAATCACACTACCTAATATGCATCCATTTCAGGAGACAAACATGGGTAAAACAAATAGAAATTTCCATGAAATTCAAGAGAAATACAATTATTTTTTCATGGAACATAAGTAATAGCTTCATATTCAAAATGAAATAAGATAATCCAGATTTACCTTAAGATCAAGTTCGGCAAGTTGGGTCTGTTTGAAGTTTTTTATTCTATCTAACAATATGCTGGTCATGGGAGCTGTGATGGGATTATGGGATAGCTGAAATTTGAATATTTTTATACATAATATAAGGATAGTTCTGAGATTTTCAAGAATTGCCAAAGAATATTTTGTTTTACTTTTCTTATTATCTCTAAAGTTGTCAAGGTTTAAAACTTTCCAACAGAAAGACTATCACGATGATTGCTTCAAAAAATCTACCAATAGAACTTTTAAACGTTTTGATTCTGCTCGTCGTGTGTAATGCTATTATATCTTTCATAAGAATTATAATTATGTACTACAGTGATTTACAAGGAATGAGTGACATCGACTACTTGATCCGTTGATCTGTTTCAATCAATGTAATCATCAATAAATGAAAGTCAAACACAAAATGAAAGTCAAACACAAAATGAAAGTCAAACATAAAATGAAAGTCAAACGCAAAATGAAAGTCAAACACAAAATGAAAGTCAAATATAAAATGAAAGTCAAACATAAAATGAAAGTCAAACAAAAAATGAAAGTCAAACATAAAATGAAAGTCAAACGCAAAATGAAAGTCAAACACAAAATAAAAGTCAAACATAAAATGAAAGTGAAACACAAAATGAAAGTCAAACACAAAATGAAGGTCAAACATAAAAACGAAAGTCAAACACAAAATGAAAGTCAAACACAAAATGAAAGTCAAACATAAAATGAAAGTCAAACACAAAATGAAAGTCAAACATAAAATGAAAGTCAAACATAAAATGAAAGTCAAACGCAAAATGAGTCAAACGCAAAATGAAAGTCAAACAAAAAATGAAAGTCAAACACAAAATGAAAGTCAAACATAAAATGAAAGTCAAACACAAAATGAAAGTCAAACATAAACTGAAAGTCAAACACAAAATGAAAGTCAAACATAAAATGAAAGTCAAACGCAAAATGAAAGTCAAACAAAAAATGAAAGTCAAACACAAAATGAAAGTCAAACACAAAAGTCGAAACCACATTCCAAAAGCCACAATCGTAAGGCTTACAAATTTTGGTAAAACATGCAGAACAGAACTTCCCCTCGCGAAAAGAAAACAAGACAAACAGACGGAGATAAAGACATAACTCCCAAAGAAACACGAAGGACAACTTATCTTATGAACCACCTCCACTGCAAGTGCTGAAGGCATTGTAGAATGCATAGTTTCAATAGCATTTCATACGAATATAACTTCCGCTCGTTTTGAATTTCGTCAGTTTTGACATTTTATTGCTTTGTTCTGATATTTATTTATTGTTTTGGTTTTTTTTTTCAATATACATGTACCTAGTAACTTACACAGAGAACGCGTAGTGATTTGTTTGTAGCTAGGCCTTTGATGAGTTCAAATAATGCAGGCGGATGAATACGATTACAGGCGAGGTCAAGATGAGTGAGGGTCGTATTGGTTGCTAAGGCACAGGCAAGAGCGACGCTTCCCTCGAAGCCGAATCCATTCCATGATAGACTTAACTTCAGTAAGGCAATGTTTTTCTGAAAGTCGTAAAAAATGATGAAAATATGTCATTTTTTTATATACACTTTTATAATCTTCCATCAATCATGAGTACAAACATCCTTTCATAGTTTATCATAGAATGTTTATAAATCAAATAGGTAATGAAAGTAAACTGTACCTTTAACCCGAGAGCCACGCCCACCGCGCCCTTTGACCTTATATGATTCCAGCTAAGGTCAAGCTCCTTCAAAGTTTCATTCTCAACTGAAGTTAGAAACAGGAATATTATATACATTGAATAATTCATTTCATTTAAATCAAATAATATTCCATTCATAAATTCAAAATACTTGTAATGTTGAGGTCCATACAATCTGGACATTTATGGACTTGGCCTTATAATTTATACAATTAATGTGAAATTGAATATAGAATAAAATGCAAGAACATTTCTTTAATACTTACTGAGAGCCGTCCCTAATATTGCACCACATTCTCCCAGCTTATTATGAGCTAAAATTAGCTTCCGAACACTTTCGTTTTGCTGAAGGAGAAAAATTTGATTTTTTTTAATTGCAAAAAGGCGAATAGTATTCCTTTTTTGGGTGGGGGTTATTTTGGTTTATTTGGTGTTTTTTTTTTGTGTTTTTTTTTTTTTTTTTTTTTTTTTTTTCGATTACAGAAAGTTGTTACACACAGGAGGCGGAAAAGGTACTTTTTTTACAAAATACAAAATGTCTACGCTTCTGTAAAATAAGTTAAATTTTACCTCTATGATTTCAGCTACGCTTATTGCATCGTTATCGTTTAGTCCGTTATCTGAAAAAAAGTATAGTTTACAATAATTTAGCAAGAAGTGCTCGAATTATTGAGAAATTTTGTAATTTTGAGTAAATTAAAGTTACATCATTTAAAACGAAATTCCAATCATACTTACAACTTAAATCTAGATACTGTAAAACTGTAGACTTTTTCAGAAAGTCTGCTAGCATTTCGATCGGTTTTCCAGATAGTTTACAATCTTGCAGCACCTAAAAATGCAGATATGGACAATTTTGATTAAAACTTTATTTTCCAACTATTTAGGAAAGGAGAATGGCAGTTCTGAAAAACCATAATTTCTTCTATTCAAAAACCAATCTACCAATGCTTATCGAAAGTTGATTCATTGCGGTTAATCACTTATAACGTTATGAACAAAAATGCACGGTGGTTATCCGGATTACAAAAACTCGGTCTACCCTAACTTCACGTCAGCATCTCCATTAGAATATGAACTTCATTGATTTCTTTATCAAAATCCACAATAAAACTGTGATTTTTCTTTGCATGTTACTTACCAGTGTATGTATGATTTTATTTGCCCTAAGGATGTCTATGGTATACCCGATTTCTTTGACTGATAAATGGTTGTTTGATATGTCAACGCTTTCTATATCAACATTATTCTGGAAGTAAAGTATAGATTTGCTATTTGTTGTCAATGTACATTTACGTTCATATTGACAATACAAACATTTATTCGTTTATATTCATTGTACAACTACATGTAAACCTTTTTTAGGGATAATACATACATGTATTTAGAGGTCTTTGCATGCAATAGTTATTTGATATTCTTATAAATCATTTGATATCTAAAGTCATCTTCAATGAAGAGAGAGGGTTTAAAAGACGAATTTCGTTGTTAGTTTAAGATTAGTACATAAGACAATTTAATTTGTAAAGAAAATATGATACAAATACATATAGATACTAGTTCACATGCAAAGATGTTACTCACGAGGCCCTCGTAAAAACGGATTCGAAATTCTTAAAGCCAACAAATTGAAAAAGTCAAAATGACAAAGACACAGGGTCTTTTCTTTGTGAATATTTTCTTCTCTTTTTAACGACCTCAGTTGCAAAGAGCTTATTTGCGTCCTCCTCAAAATTTTATCTGTTAAGGTGAAAACCCCTTGTCTGTGTCAGTGAGAGTTATTTTCATAAGAAACATTGAAAATAAGAGAGAAGCGCTTTTGAATAAGTATTCCTTCACCATGAAAAAAAAAAAACGTTAAAAACAGTGGGCAAAATAATTATGAACTTGCACGCTAGTTCATTTTTGCGCCCGCTCGGCCCTGGACGTACAGCAAAACCAATAGTGTCATCGCGTAGAGGATACCTGAGTTAGTCAGAATGCACATCTCATTTACCTGTAGCGCACCTGGTACCTGAGATATTCACCTTAATTACAAAAAAATCCTGCGGGAAATTAAAAAATCCTGCGGGAATTATCAAAATCCTGCGGGAATTATCAAAATCCTGCGGGAAATTGATGAATTCCTGCAGGAATTTTTTTTTTCCTGCGGGAGAAAAAAAATCCCGCAGGAATATTTTCTTAATTTTTTTTCAAGAAATTCCTGCGGGAGAAAAATTTTCCCGCAGGAATTTTTCTTTAAAAAATCTTGAAAATAGTGTTCCTGCGGGAAAAATAAAAATCCTGCGGGAAAAATAAAAATCCTGCGGGAAAAATAAAAATCCTGCGGGAAAAATTTTGTTCTTTAGAAATTCCTGCAGGATTTTTTTTCCCGCAGGAATTTTCTGTATATTAAAAATTCCTGCAGGATTTTTATGTTCTGATAAAAATCCTGCAGGAAATTGTATTTCTAAAAATTTCCTGCAGGATTTTTTCCAAATCTACAAAACCACTTCTTTATTCTTACATATGTATGAAAAATGTATTGATCGCTGAGCGATGTAAGTCCCCTGCTGGTGGCATATATTTATGTCCTGCAACTCTGCCTATGAATTTATCTTCAATTAAACATGAGTTTTAATTAAACTTACTGTCTGGGCAGTTCAGTTCTGAGGTTTTATCTGCTTTATCGATTCGAAGAATAGGTCAAGCCTGACAAAAATCGAACTTGCTCTGTAACTATCCAAGACTAAGCCGAATATGAAATTATACCTGAATACCTATTTGTTGCAGAAAAAAGTCTGGAAAACTGACAAAAACTGCATTGTACAAGTCATCAAGGGGCATAACTCCTCGGAAAATAGGTCAAGCTTGACAAAAGTCGACGTTGCTCTGTAACTATCCAAGACTAAGCTGAGTATCAAATTTCCCCTGAATATCTCTCTTTGTTGCAGGAAAAAGTCAAGAAAACTGACAAAAACTGAATTTTCCAGAATATTTTCACTGTATTGAAAAAATATAAGTCCCGTAACTCCGTAAAAACAAATCAGATGAATCTGACAATTGAAAGGCAGCTTCCTCTCCACAGTCTGATCATAATGTACAAATATAAAATCCGTTGGCGCATATTTAGGTTATTGCGTTCCATAAATGGACGGACAGACAGACAGACAGACAGACTTTGCCATTCCATAATACTTCTTGTCAAATGACAGGCTTAAAAAAAGTGGTTCGTGTTTTAGTTTTTAGTTTAAACATATTTTATTTCCATAAACATGAAATGGGAATTGGGCACAAGTTATACAAACATTATTTAAGCCCTTAGTTCGTGTATTGAAGCAATTTCACACATTGTATCTTAAGATTCTAAAATCCTTGAATAATGTTGGGTACAAGGGATCATTACTATAGTATTCCCTTTCTGATGTTGGTATGAAATTTTCCTATCTGATTGATATGTTCAATTACTAACGAAAAGTAAGACAAAATTATGGCAATTTCACAAGTACAATTAATATGATGTTGTTTGAAATCAACATCTGTGAAACCAGAAGTCTCTGACGAGACTGTAGCTCTCCTTTTTTTTCTAAAACATCAATTTCCTTTCTTTTTTTAAACCAAGACCACTGGGAGCAGGTGCTCTTACAAATTATAAGTAGCATGACAAAACAACATATCCATTAGACTGCAACTATCATAGCACTCATATATATTATAATATCCGAGAAAAAGTATTTCAAAAAAGAATGCCACACCTATTTTCCAAGATCCTAGGGGCAAAGGGCTGCTAGCTCAAATGAAGTATCAATGACACATCAAGACTACAGATCCATAACATTGGATAAAGAGTTAACTCCCCATCATTAATAGCTTTCAACAATTAGCACAACTATATAGGAAAAAATTACCACACCCATTTTCAAAGACCCTGGGGGTATAGGGCTAAAACAAAATATCAGGTGCACAACTACACCACAGACCCATCATATTGCAATAAGAATTTAGTCTCCATCATTTATACATGTAGTGTCAGAGGAGTTGCAGACACAAGATTACATAGAGTAAATATAGGAGAAAATTACCACACCCATTTCTATGACCCTGGGGGTCAGGGGCTCAAACAAAATATCAAGTGCACAACCAGACCACAGACCCATCATATTGCGAAAAGAATTAAGTCTTCATCATTTATAGTGTCAGAGGAGTTGCGAGCACAAGATTACATAGAGTTATATAGGAGAAAATGACCACACCCATTTCTAAGACCCATGGGGTCAGGGTCTCAAACAAAATATCAGATGAACAACTAGACCACAAACCCATCAAATTGTATAAAGAATTAAGTCTCCATGATTTATAGTGTCAGAGGAGTTGAGAGCACAAGATTACATAGCGTTATATAGGAAAATATGACCACACCCATTTCTAAGACCCTGGGGGTCAGGGGCTCAAACAAAATATCAGGTGATCAACTAGATCACAGACCCATCATATTGCAAAAAGAATTGAGTCTCCATCATTTATAGTGTCGGAGGAGTTGCGGGCACAAGATTACATAGAGTTATATAGGAGAAAATTACCACACCCATTTATAAGACCCTGGGGGTCAGGGGCTTAAACAAAATATCAGGTGCATCAATAGACCACAGACCCATCATATTGCAAAAAGAATTAAGTCTTCATCATTTAAAGTGTCAGAGGAGTTGCGAGCACAAGATTACATAGAGTTATATAGGAGAAAATGACCACACCCATTTATAAGACCCTGGGGGTCAGGGGCTCAAACAAAATATCAGGTGCACAACAAGACCACAGACCCATCATATTGCAATAAGAATAAAGTTTCCATTCATTTATAGTGTCAGATGAGTTGCGAGCACATGATTATATAGAGTTATATAGGAGAAAATGACCACACCCATTTCTAAGACCCTGGGGGTCAGAGGCTCAAACAAAATATCAGGTGCACAACCAGACCACAGACCCATCATATTGCAAATAGAAATAAGTCTTTATCATTTATAGTGTCAGAGGAGTTGCGAGCACAAGATTACATAGAGTTATACGGGAGAAAATGACCACACCCATTTATAAGACCCTGGGGGTCAGGAGCTCAAACAAAATATCAGGTGCACAACTAGACCACAGACCCATCATATTGCAAAAAGAATCAAGTCTTCATCATTTAAAGTGTCAGAGGAGTTGAAAGCACAAGATTACATAGAGTTATATAGGAGTAAATGACCACACCCATTTATAAGACCCTGGGGGTCAGGGGCTCAAACAAAATATCAGGTGCACAACAAGACCACAGACCCATCATATTGCAATAAGAATTAAGTCTCCATCATTTATAGTGTCAGAGGAGTTGCGAGCACAAGATTATATAGAGTTATATAGGAGAAAATGACCACACCCATTTCTGAGACCCTGGGGGGTCAAGGGCTCAAACAAAATATCAGGTGCACAACAAGACCACAGACCCATCATATTGCAAAAAGAATTATGTCTCTATCATTTATAGTGTCAGAAGAGTTGTCCGGACAAGATTACATAGAATTTAATGACCACGCCCATTTTCTAAGACCCTGGGGGTCAGGGACTGAAACAAAATGTCAGGTGCACAACTAGACCATGGACCAAGTAAAATGCAAAAAGAATTAACTTTCTATCTCTAACAGTTTAAGAGGAGTTGTCCGGACAAGAATTGTTTACGGACAGACAGACAGACGGACAGACGGCCGGACGAAGGGTGATCGCATAAGCTCGACTGGTCTGAGACCAGTAGAGCTAATAAAAATTATTTGCCAAAAATGTACCCAATAAATCCAAGAAGTATGACTAATAACTTATAAAGGGCTGATTCCAACATAATGATTGTGATGGAATTCTTTAACACAATATTCAGAGAGAAAGCTCCAGTCTTTGTCAGTTTGAAAATATCTGTGTTGCGAGTTAAAAGTTTAAGACTTGGTATTATGGTGAATGAAGGTAGGTACAAAAAATCCAATGTTTAAGCACTTAAGCACATAATACAGTATTGTGCATGGATTCCAAGTCAAAATCAAAGTATTTGAGTGAAAAGTGGGATCAACTGAGCTCCCCATCTTAATCTGCCACTGATTGAAAAAAAATAAGGCTAAATCAAATCTCTAAAGAAGACACTAGTGATGCAAAATGAACATAAAACTTAAACAGATACATAAGCATCATGACGTGTATGTCAAGTAAAAAGTGCAGGTAAAATAGGAAAGAGAAATTTTTAACATTGTAGGTAAACCTTCAGTAGTTTTAATGGGAGCACTATTGAAATCATTCTGTGCCTGTGGGTATAAACAGCAAAATAAATTTGGTCTTTTCGAAACACAGAGTTACTTCCCATTGCAGGTATCTGACATCAAGTTATTGCGAGTCATCATATTCTATGGAACCAAGTGTAAAATTCAGGGAAACATGGTTACAAATTTGACATTTTTAAATGAATTTAAAGACTCACAATACGTTTACGTCAGATACCTGCATAAATGGGAAGTAACTCTGTCTTTCGAAAAAGAACGGATTTATGATTTAATCATGCTCATTCTTGCATAATTTGCGAATGTGATGAAAAATGTGACACCTAGATGAAAGTACAACTTCTTAAACTTTAAATTTACAAGTGGAACAAATGTCAACCTATAATACTACATGTTTTCTACACTTCTGACAGCACATGTCATCTTATGCAGGATTCAAGGAAATTCGAGCTGACAATGTTGCTCGTATTTTGTGTTTTGCAGCTTTTTCTTGGCTATCGTATTAGAAGTTAGTAAATACGAATACGATTGTCAGCAAATATCATCTCAGATCGCCTATAGTTCTACCAGTTTTAAAAGTTCTTCTTCTTTCTTTTTTCTTCTTGGCTCGCTCTGTCATCGAACAATTCGTTCCTCTTCTCCTTCTTATCATAAGTATTTTCCCCTGCTATTCGGAGAACCAAATGGGAATAAGTATTTTCCCCTGCTATTCGGAGAACCAAATGGGAATACATGACTGTATGAATTAATGTGGAATTCACTTTAGTCAGGGCGGATCCAAGGGGTGATGAAAGGATACAGGGGCGGATCCAGAACACCAATTGCTGAGGGAGCACATACAATTTTTGATGGGAATCACTTGCGAGGCCCGAAAGGCAGACTGGGGGGGAGGGTATGGGAGGGGATGGTTCCCCCCCATTTCCAATTTATTATTATTATTGGGGTACGGGGGCCTCCCCCGAGAAAATTTGAAAAAAATGAAGCTATTTGGTGATATCTGAAGCGTATTTTAACTGAATTTAGAAGGAATTCCGTCAGTGTTCAACAATGATTTGTATATTGAAAATTTTTCGACATTGTCTGGTGCTGTACTGTTTTTGCACGGCATGCAAGTCAACATGTTCAGGATTTCCTTAGGAAATTGGCGGATCAATAAGTTTTGAAAGGGCGTCGATGTAAAAACTATTTTTGCAAATTCCAGGCGAGGCCATGCAGACCCCCTAACCATCACTCTAGATCTGCGCTTAAATTGTTTGTTAATTTTTGTAAGGTAAAAACAAACAAATCATAGAGATCACGAGTGTCCCGTTCCCTACCCTGCAGCGTCAAGATAGAAGGTTAATAGAAAAACATTCATTTGTCGACTCTTCGCAAAATTCTTGTTGGTAGCCAGTCCAATCTGGCCTAAACAATTTAATTATTCATTTAAAAAGATTGATCACAACCTCAATTCTAAAACGATCTTAATTTTTTTTTCAATGCCGATTTTATAGAAGGTAATATTGAAGATTTGGCTAAGAAATATGTGTGTTTTATGCCTTGCATAGGACTGAACACCACTCTCCATTTATCCCTCAGATGAAGAAAATCAGACGTGCACATGAATCAATGAAGGTTTTTTCGGAAACGTGTATGTCCATGTACAGCTAGACAATGGACATGGCAGCAATGCATCCATCCCGACTTTGTTATCTATCACCGAGAAAATTTTATTCAAATCTGTGGTTTCTGGGGTGTTTATCGGGCATTTTCTGACTGATTTCATAGAAGTACTATTAATTTGATGCTTCCAAAAGCATGTCATAAGTGTCCCTTCTTTGGGCACTGCCGGGGGGGGGGGGGGGGGGGCGTGCCCCTGTGCCGACTTTGTTATCTATCCCCGAGAAAATTATGGAAAATTTATTCAAATCTGTGGTTTCTGGGGTATATTTATCGGGCATTTTCTGACTAATTTCATAGAAGTACTATTAATTTGATGCTTCCGAAAGCATGTCATAAGTGTCCCTTCTTTGGGCACTGCCGGGGGGGGACCCTGTGCCCCCCCCCCCCCCCCCCCCCGACTGAATCCACCACTGGGGTAGTCTGGTCTACTCGAGGTTCTTATATGAATACCAATTTGGTCAGTTAAAATCGACAAACTTCGCCACTTTACAAAGGGGACGCTGGATCGGCCACTTAAAGAAGAATTCAAAGAGAAAAGGCGGAAAAAAAAACAATGAAAACGGCCGGGTTGATTAGGGTGTGTGTCACCTAGACAAATTTATATGGTATCAATAATCATATCTATATATCTAATTAATGGACTCCGGACACTTCTAAATTAATAGTACTGCTTCGCTGTTAAACTTTTATATCATAAATATGGCTTCCTTCGCTACTGTACGGAATATAGCTTTATCAAATGTTTGTGAAAAGGATAGACATTTACATTTTTTTTAAATAATACAATGTACACATGATAAAATCTTCCTGTTGGCGGTGATTTTTTCGGTGCTCGACATCCCCTCCCCCTTCCCAGAAGAACACCCCCACCAAAAAGTACAGAAAAAAAAAAGAAAATCTCCAAAAACCCATCAATGCGTATTTCACGGCGTTCTAGTTTTTTTTCGATTATGACTTTAGTTTTATTATTCACTTTTATAATACAAGTAATTATTCTTATACATGTACGCTGACAGTCGTATTTTTCACCAGAAACAAACGATACACGTGAACAGAAGACATACAAGCACAGGTCACCGGGAAAAAAACCAGGGGAGGTGGTCCAACTCATAATGGTCAGAAAATTGTTTCAAAAATTATATAAATAGAGAAAGTATTTATGTTAAATTCTTCTTGAATGACTCAACACATGGGGGGGGGGGGGTTCCAGGTAATTACATCCTCTTGGTATTTGCCATCCTTTCTAATTTTTATGTTTTACTGTATTATATTTTTCTTTCAAAGTCATATACTGGACCATCCCCCCCCCTCTTTTTTTTTTAAATGGCTGGAACCCCCTCTCTCGGAAAAATCTCTAGATCCAACCATGATATTGACATACATGTACATATATTTTCCTATGGTTTCCAACGACCTTAATAAACCAATCATTCTTGAAATATAATTGTTTTGAATAAGTGGTATAAGTTTCAGGGAGCTCGAAGGAAAACTCCCACAACCTCACAAGAAAATTTTATTTTCAGTCTTCGATAAATTTCACCTTTCGTTGTTTCTAGAATTTCTGAAGATAAGGGCATATACATGTATACGACATTTCCAGAGAGAATCAGATAATATTGTTAAGTTGAAGAGGCAGATCCAAAAGCCCGAACCACGACTTCAAGGGAGGTGCCTTTTCTGTTGGATAAGCAAGACACGGAGAACTGAATGACAGCAGATAGAACTAGAATTTTGGAATGCAAACACATCATGATCACTTTTAGTAAAAGATAAAAAATGATATACCGATATTAATAAAAAAGGAGATTTTATCAACAATGAAAACATGATTCAAGACAAATATCTATCGACGGCGAGAGAAAGAGAGTAGAATATGTGTACTGTATATTGTCATCAAGGGGTTGACACTTGGTGGTTACGTAGTATACACGTTCCTTGAATTTACCCGGAGGCGTACTTCATTGCGCAATATATACCTACCCCTGTGTATACATGTACTTAATGCCGCAGGGGTGTCACCCATCGCTTTGGTCAGACCCGCCGATAACACGAGTGGGAGGAATGTTGTAGGACAGTGAAAGACATCTAGGGGGTGGGAGGGGGGATGATGTTTGATAATTAAACACATAGTCAGACGGGATTTTGGATAAAATGTTTGAATAATGAATAAAAAAAAATCATAGAGTCTATATACGGGAAAGATCTTTATGTAAAAAAAATCATGAAGTCTACACGGGAAAGATCTATATATATATAACAAAATACATGCTCTCTCTCTCTCTATCTCTCTCTCCTTTTTTGGGTATTCATTTTGCGGATGTACAAAAAAAAATCGAACGGTCCATGTCGCCTTGAGGATAACAATTCACTGAAAGCTTTTGTATAGAATACATGTTTTTCCTTGAACAAATCGTGGTACTGTCATATATTTCAATATGTCCGTATGCTATGTATAAAGTTGCATCAAAATATGCTCATTCGTTTTGAAATAATTCAGCCAAAATGAAGCCCGATTGGCGCTATTTATAATTACATTTTCATGTCCGTTATTTTCAAGACTGTCCTGTTCTCCTCAAAATAAAGATATTTACACAAAATAAAGCATGTGTCTTCTTTCAACTTTGATATAATGATATTTTAATTGTAAAATCTTCAAACTGCATTTTTAGAATTTGTATGGCTTTTTTCAGAGGGCCAGAGAGGGGTAATTCAGACTCCAAATAATCGTGTAAAATCAACCAGAAAAAAAGATAATTCTAGGCTAGTGTTGTAAATTTTTCCTTGTACGGTGTCAGTGACCATTAAACAACTCTATAAAGTGAAAAAGTACGCATATATTGATACAACGACTAAATTTTTCCTCTATAAAGTGAAAAAAGTACGCATATTTCGATACAACGACTCGTGGTAAGACAAAAACGCACCCCCCCCCCCTTTATTTTACTATTCCTGCGCTTTTCCTGTATGTTCGGTATAAGCTAAGAATGAAGCCTAAAACTGTAAATTAGACTCCGAATTTATAGTTTTTCACATTAAAATAAGATAAACATCAAATGCAAATTATGTTCTACATAAAAGTTTCGTTTTCATAACAATGAATACAAAAAAAAAGAAAAAAATATTTTAATATTAATAATCTTGGGGGGGGGGGGGGGGGGGGGGGCATTTCGATATATATGCTTAACTTCATCATCAAAATTTATACTTTTCTTGTCATATATGGTTATAAACACAAAACTTTGTATAAATCTGATTTAAATTAAATGGAAATTAATGGGGCGAGGAGCGAGGAGGTGGGGGGAGGGGGTTTCGGCGCCAATATAGAAAGTGGGGGGGGGGGGGTTGCTCGGCGCCTTAGATTGAATGAGCGTGTAATATGTACACGTCAAATAGATATGTCAAACCCATGGCCATCAAATCTTATTCTGTGCCAGTATCTGCATTCTTTCATGAAATAATATCAACACTACATCGTTTCCTTATACAATTTTATGATACATAGTATATTTATTCGTGAACGCTAACTCTTGCATGAATACTGAATTCGGCGTCAGGCTGAAATATCAATGAAATGTGCACGCAGAGCGTCTGTGTACGATTATTTAAAGTATATATTTCAGAGTGTATACTAAAATACCGTAACTTCACAATTTTTCACGATTCCTTATAGATAAAATCTGTCATCCTTGGAACCCCTTGACCTACATATTTTTAGGATCCAGATCCCAGTTATTTTTTCAAACACTTTCTTACCAAAAATAGGAGAAAAATTCTCAAATCGCACCAGCTCAAATACATTGACACTACTTTTAAATTATTAGAAATTTTATTTGAATCACAGAGAAAAAATGCCGAAAGATTAAAAATACGCAACTTTTAAAATAATTTTACAAAGTCGTGCACCTTGTTCCGGACCGGAATTATTCGAATTTCCTGTTCTGAGGACCCATTTTCACACGTATTCTTCCACACATATACTATACATGTCTTACACACTTTAAGATATATTCAGAATTTTATTTCATCTATCAAGTAAACATTGATGGGGAGACAATTCAAGATAAACCTTATGTGCATTTCCCACCAATTATTAAAAAAAATCAAGCTAAGAAATAATAGGAACTATCCTACAAGGGTGTGATCGTCTGGTCAATACCGCCCATCCACAGGGATTTATCGCGCTTCCCAGTTGCTTGATGTACTATGGGCTATACAACATACACTTAACCAATAGTACGTACATCAAGCAATCGAGAAGCGCGATGAATCCCTGTGCGCCCATCTAATGTACGTTCACATGATGTGCACACCAAAATACGCACATGTATATTATAACAGAAAGAAAGAAAATCAATTTCATAGATGAGATCGTACAAAAAGAGTCCATTACATGTATTCTACGAGGAGTCTGAATTTTCGTAAAAAAATTTATAAAAAAAAAAGTATTTGTAATTACTCGTCCCTGTACAGGAGAGAATCCAGAACCTCAATTGCCGAGGGCTCAAACTCTTTTCGAGGGATGCTTTGCGAGGCTTCGGTGGTTGGGGTGCCTCCCCCGTGAAAATTAATAAAATGAAAAAAAAAAAACAAAAACAAAAAACATGAAGTAAATTAAATTAGTGGCTTCTGGGGCATATTTGAAATGAATCTAGAAGTTATCATTTTCTCTTCTACATGTCAATGTCAATGCAAGTTCTCTTAGGAAATGGACGGATTGATCAAGAATTAAATTTGACCAAGGGTTCAGCCAAATTGGCTGAACCCTTGAATATTCGGGGAGATCCAGCTTATGATTTTGAAAAAAAAAAATAAATAAAAACCCCGGAAACTCCGCAATTTCCAAGAGCTGGATGATATGCTATTCAAAATTTTGTTTTGTCGCCGGGGTTCCCCCGCCGCTAAACTCTCTACCAGAGGACACCACGCTGGGGACCAACACTAGTCGAATCAGGTCTATAGAGTCACGCGTCTAAAAAGTGATATATATATATATATATACCCTTTGTATAAGATTAAGTGGCGGATTCGGGGGTGGGGGTGGGGGTGGGGGGGGGGGGGGGGGGGGTTGCGGAGGAGGCGCCCACCCCCGGCACTGACTCAAAAGTTTCCAAAACATTTTCAGTCAAAATCGGCAAAATGTGCCCGTTGACCCCCGGTAAAGGGGGCGCTAGATCCGCCACTGAGATTTTCTTAAGATATTTTTTACGGGTTTGCCCAGCTTGGACTTCATGAATTTCATACGGCATGTATCTATATACATTTGTGTACTTTGTGGCGGATTCTGCCGGGGGGGGGGGGGGGGGGGGGGGGCAGAGGCAGAATTAAGCTCAACTGAGGTGCCAGCAATTTGCTTTTTTTTTCACGGGGATTCCCCTCCCTCATCTACCGGTCTCTCGCATCCCCCTCGGACCTTCGTGTTTAGCATGTCATCCCAAACCCCCCAACAGAGTTACGGATTTAGGGGGTGCTGAGAGGATGTCCGCCCCCCGAGGGGGCGGCACTGATCCAAATATTTTCAAACAACCATATATTTTGGTCAATTTTCATTATAAAAATCGGCAAAATTCCCCCCGGCAAAGGGGCACTGGATCCGCCATTGCAAGGACTTATAAACAGAAGGATTGGAATCTCGTCTTTTCCCGTTAACATCTCGCGTGCCCTTTTGATATGCAAATTAGGCAACGAGATGTTAGGGTTGTGATATTCAAAACCATGAATGCCCTAAATATGTTAATTATGACAACATAAAATCGACTTGAATAAGTAGAATAGATTATCCTGATCATTTTGGTACCAATATTTTGATATTACGTCTTGAAATAGTCGAGAAAATGGTAAATTAAATCGGGCCTATTTATATAGGTCACGTCGTAGTCGTAATGGCGAGGGCGAGCTTCATCGAGATCCCTTATATCTGAGGGCAGGCAGTTATATTATAGTCAACTATCGACATCTTTACATGAAAAATAATTCTAGCAGATACAAAAAAGTCCAACTTTATTTTAAAAACAACTTTTCATAGATACTTTATAAAATAAAACAGAAAAAATGGTTTTTAGATGGCTTGTTTGCCTTCTTTTTTACAAGCCGTGGCAAACAGGTGATCGTAAACACCCCCATTTTCGAAGTCTTGTATTCTTATTAATATTAGATATCATGAAATAAAAATGGTACTATTGCACGCATTAGAATTTATTTTGGTAACAATACTCCTTGTGTTTATCGTGTCTTGTTTGAGAAAACGGGTCAGAGCGTTGACCTGCCTACGTCTTTTGGGAAAATGGCCGCGAGTACCGACGAGTGAAAATACCCATTTTCGAAGCCCCGTAAAACAATAAAATTGTCGAATTAATTAAACGAAATTGGTCCTAATGCACACTTTAGGTTTTAGTCTTTATTTTGATAACAATATTTCATATGTAAATCTTGTCTACTTTGAGAAAATGGGTCAGAGCGTTGGGCTGTTTATCTTTTTCAGAAAATGGCCGCGCGTACCGACGAGTGAAAACACCCATTTTCGAAGCCCCGTAAAACAATAAAGTTGTCGAATTAATTAAACGAAACTGGTCCTAATGCACACTTTAGGTTTTAGTCTTTATTTTGATAACAATATTTCATATGTAAATCCTGTCTTCTTTGAGAAAATGGGTCAGAGCGTTGGGCTGTCTACCTCTTTCAAAAAATGGCCGCGCGTACCGACGAGTGAAAACACCCATTTTCGAAGCCCCGTAAAACAATAAAATTGTCGAATTAATTAAACGAAACTGGTCCTAATGCACACTTTAGGTTTTAGTCTTTATTTTGATAACAATATTTCATATGTGAATCCTGTCTTCTTTGAGAAAATGGGTCAGAGCGTTGGGCTGTCTACCTCTTTCAAAAAATGGCCGCGCGTACCGACGAGTGAAAACACCCATTTTCGAAGCCCCGTAAAACAATAAAATTGTCGAATTAATTAAACGAAATTGGTCCTAATGCACACTTTAGGTTTTAGTCTTTATTTTGATAACAATATTTCATATGTAAATCTTGTCTACTTTGAGAAAATGGGTCAGAGCGTTGGGCTGTTTATCTTTTTCAGAAAATGTCCGGGCATACCGAAGAGTGAAAACCTCTATTTTTGAACCTCCGGTATACGATGAAATCGTCGAATAAATTAATCAAAATCGGTTCTAATGCACGCACTAGGTTTTCATTTTCGATTTGCCACCAATATTTTATGTGTAAGTCTAGTAATGACTGAGAAAATGGGACAGAGCATATGCCTATTTAACTCTCTTTGACGATATCTGGGTCATAACGGCGAATGTGAAGGCTCCGCTTTGAAGCTAGATATTATAACAATATATCAATATATTTTGATAAAATTGGTATATATTGAAACAGTAAGGTTTCTTCTACATGTACGTATCAATATTTGATAGGTTTATGGTGTGATGCTTGAGAAAATCGTGTTATTTTATCACCCTTCTCGGATAGGACTGGGCAATGTTCTGATCTCGTTCAGATCTCGTTACACGCGAGTTTTCGTTACTATTCTAAAGGCGGTGTAGAGAGTTGCGAATCCTTCTGTTTATAAGTCCTTGGCCATTGCAACAGTTCAGTTTCTGGATCAGCACCCATATCTCGCTGTGAAAATACCCTGCAAACTACTCTTTAAGGCGAACATTTTTATTATGAACAAGAAACAACTCAAAACAAGTGAATCTATATTTAGTCCAGGGAACCCCCGAGCATTCCCCAACATGTCCAAACTGACCAAAGACAGAAAAATCGAAGAAACGATGAAAACAGGGTAAATTGAGTACTCACAATCATATTTACAGGAGTTTTATAGAACTAATGATATGATTGGTGGGTGATGCCTTCGTTTCAGTATCAAGTGGGTAATGTTTGAGATGTAACTCGAATTGCCTCTGACTACCAAGTCATACATGCCTTGCGTTAAAAGCTTAACAAATATGTTTTATTTTATTCCATTTTCTTAATTCACTTTCAATCTAATTGTAAGCAACCAACTTCAGTACTTTGCATGTTTACCTAAGATAAAGCGATTATTGTATCTTGGAGGTGGGGGAGGGGCTATACTGTACATGTAAACTATTTTTCAAATTGGGAGAGGGGCTACATGAAAGTGCAAATACAATTATTTTTCAATTTTGAGTGATTGTTGAAGTCTTTCGTATATGTTACATCACTTGCACATGTACATCGGGCAAAATTTGACAATAAATAGACCATTTTCATATTACCGCTTATAGACTTACATTTTAGACACCCCAAAACCCAATATCACACTATTTGACGTCATTAATGTGATGTTTAAACGTATCTATAATATTTTTGACATTATTTTACTTTATGACATCATAGATATGTTTCGACATCATAGTAAGAAATAACATCAAACATTGTGATGTCGGGTCATGAAATGTAGAATTCAAGTCTACCACATTAATGTGAATATCGTCTATTTATTGTCAAATTTTGACCCCATGTACAAGTGATTTTACATGCATGGAAGACTTCAAAAATCACTAAAAATTGAAAAATTCTAAGATTTTCCTATTTTACTCAAAAATTTTCTATATATGTTCTATATTTTCACACACAATATACCTATATTCCTATATTTTGAGTAGGGGAAGTTGCTATGACCCATGATATAAATACCTGATAGATCTCAAAACATTCAAGAAATGATGATATGATCTTAATAAATTGTTGTCGCTGAACTTTTGATAAGATATTGGGCAAAGTACAGAAATTATGCTTTTATATCTGTATTTTAAATTCAGGATCGTGATATGAATCGTATCATGTGTAAATATCATAATACATATCATATCGTGGGCTAGGCATATTATTGCAGCCTAATTATGGTTGGAAATCAAATGGACTTACTTAAAGGTTCATTCATTCATTCATTCATTATTTGTATTAGTATTTTTTTTTGTAAGTGTACTACAAGATTTTACTTCTTTATAAAAAAACCTGCAGGAGTTCTTTTTTCTCAAAAAAATTCCTGCAGGAATTTTTCTAAATAAATTTCCTGCAGGAATTTTTAACAAAGCATAATTTCCTGCGGGAAAAAATGTCCATATAATATTTCCCGCAGGAATATTTTAAGTTCAAATTTTTCCTGCAGGATTTTTTTTCTCCCGCAGGATTTTACTTCGAAAAAATTTTCCCGCAGGAATTTTATTTTTCCTGCAGGAATTTTATTTTTCCCGCAGGATTATTTCAAGCAATTTTTCCTGCGGGATTTTGAAAATTCCCGCAGGAATTCATCAATTTCCCGCAGGATTTTGATAATTCCCGCAGGATTTTGATAATTCCCGCAGGATTTTTTTATTTCCCGCAGGATTTTTTTGTAATTAAGGTGAATATCTCAGGTACCAGGTGCGCTACAGGTAAATGAGATGTGGATTCTGACTAACTCAGGTATCCTCTACGCGATGACACTATTAGTTTTGCTGTACCTCCAGCCCCGGGCGGGCGCAAAAATGAACTAGCGCGCAAGTTCATAATTATTTTGCCCACTGTTTAAGAATTTTACAAGAATGAGAAATAAGCACAATGAGAAGATTCTAAATCTACAGGATTATTAATCAATTTACCCAATCATCGCAGACCTGCAATAATTATTAAAAAATCTATTTTCATTCAAAATTTCTTAAAGGCATATATATATTAAAATTAGAATGATTTTGTTTAGGCAAGCATACAATCAAACAATCTAGACAATGAAATGTAATAATGTGACATTTCATCTCCATATAATGATTAAAATATGTTTTCATAAATATGTTTCAACAAGAAGAGGGACACAATTGGTGCCCTTTAGAACACCGACGATTTGTTCGAATACCTTCTATTCGAAAGACACAAAAATGAGAAAACTCAGCATCTTGTTTATGCATGCTTCTTAATAAAATCAGAATAAGAAATTCAAGCATATAATTTTATTATTTATTCATATCTTGATTATTTTCTATTCTTAATTTCAAATCACAATTAAATAAGTAAAATGTATTAGCTGCCTTCGATGAAACTTCCTTCAAAATTTGGAATAGTATTCGAATAAATTACCGTTATAACAGTAATGTTCATTCGTTTTCAAAAATGATTTTTTTAAAGAAATAATGTTAAGGCACTAAAGGTGAAAATCCAGTGAATTCATTCAAACAAAAAGAAACCGGAAGTGGTTCAAATGGACTTTTAAAAATGTGAATACCTATGTGAATGTGAATACCTATGACTTTTAAAAATGTGAATAGCCATATCACACATTACATGTTTAATCGCTACAAATACATTTTTTCCATAATCGAGGAAAAATTAAAAAATATCACAAAATGGTGAAACGAAAAGTATACTTACTAGAATGGTAATAAATACAGCCTTCATCTCTTTCTTTGTGAGATTTAATCCACAGAAGGACATGTGCTCTTTACCAAATTGTAGCAAAACTTTTGAGCAAGGCCGTACTTTCAGCTTTTTGCAGTTACTGAGGTAAGTTGTCTTATAAACTTCTATTGTGTTGCTGAAGTTAGCCGGTGTTTCATCTGCAAAGTTCAAAACGTTCGAAAAAGTAACGTACATGATTTCCCCAAAACATTTTTTTAAACCGAAAAGCGCATACAATGTCAGATGTCCATTTCAGATCCAAGAGCTGTAGGCGCGCACTTGTAATCGAAAAATATTTGAACGTCTATAATAGACATGTATGAAATTTTGAAGAGTAAACTTATCTTCAAATAAATGTTTGTTTATCAGTGTGTATTAGAACAAAAATCTTAGTTTTTTTAATTGATTATCAGTTTCATTGTACTAACAATCTAGAAATACTTTGATTTATAGATGTATTTTCACTTACAGTCATAGCATAAAATGTCATTTAGTTAACCCCCTTTTTCTACCGTTTTGACAATATACCGACTTGACAAAGATGTAAATTTATTGTATTTTGAACAGTCGTTTGGTTTGCGGTTGAATGCAAGATCAGTCTTCATTTTCTTTACAAACGATTATTTTATGAAATTTAGATTCATTTTTTGCTCATAGAGACCCAGAGACATTTCTTACCTTCATCGCTTTCAAAATCAAAATCATAATCTGCTTCCGGGTCGAATTCATAAATTGGAGTTTCAACATTTGTTTTTGATCGGTTCCCCATTCGCGTCGGTGCTTTAAAGGATGCTCTAGATAAATTCCTAGACAATGCTCGCGATCTTTGATTTCTTGACTCATCTCGACTTTTGAGCTTTTCCCTTTCTTTGTACATCTGTTGACCACGTGACTCTGAATTGCGTCTTGAGTGAGTGTTGATCATGTGACTTATGTTGTCGTCATCATAATCCTCGTGGATAGGGGAGATAACTGTAGCTTTCCTGGAGTATAGTCCCTTGGTCGGAGAAGGGGCCAGGTCAAGATGAGGGGAGGGCGCTAGGTGAGGCAACCGGACATCCATGTCTTCTTCTGTTGAGTCAGATTTACCTTTCAACAAAAACATTACTTTATTGTAACACAGTATTTTATTGGTTGAATTTTTTCCCAGTAACACAGATTTTGATTGGCTGAGAAAGATTGACTATAGTTCCATCATTATATAGATTTCAAACAGCACGTGGATAAATTTTCATGATCATGCAGTCTCTCTTCGTTGTACATTTCAGTCGTGTATACGTACTATCCAAAAAATATTATTCGGATTTGATTCGAAGATTGAAATTTATAGGAGTATGCATAGAGTAAATATTTTCATAAAATGATTTTAAAATCCAACATATTTTGATATTTTCTACAACACCATGTGACGTCAACTGAACGTGTTGTTTATTCCAAACTGCGAATGCTGTTCATAATTTTGATCTAATTTTCAACATGCCTATACATGAATATCGAGCTCGATTGCTCATTCCGACATTATTTTATTAACATGATATCATTAAAATCCTTTTGTCCCAAAATGTCATCCTATTTTAGAAAAGAAAAATATTTTTGACATCATGTAGTGCAAAATTCCGATGAAGTCGAACCGCCCCATTGTCTTCGAAGCTCTCGGAGATCGCCAAAAGTAGTTTCTATTATTTCAATGTATAGATTCTAAATCAATATTGTAAGTAGTAATTGGGGGCAGGTTATGTTTATCTTACAAATAATAGAATTCTAGAGTGCGAAACAAACAAATAAATTTGTAAAACAGAGATAAAATCTGGATATTATTGGATTTGGCTTAGCATTACGTGTCTTTGATACCGATTTAACACTATATTGTTCCACCAAAAATAGTTTTATATCGAATTAGGGAAATCTTCTTAAAGTATAGAGAAACCTCACGAGGTCAAATTGATGACGAATTTTAAATCGGCACTCAGCCATTTACTATGTGGGACACATATTTGAACTTGGACTCTGCATTACAATTAAAGATTAAAAATGACGCAAAAAGCAAATTAACTCTTCAAAGCTTTCGCCAAAGAAAAAAATATACCATAACAAAAATCAATGTTGGATTTTGAAGCAGTACTGTAATCTTGACGATTAATTGACGACAGACCCGTGATAACAGTCCGATGCCTCTAAAATTCATTCTACAGCTTATTTCAAGACCCTTTCTAAAAATAATCGGGGTTTTTTTTTTGGGGGGGGGGGGTCTTCTTCTTCTTCTTTTTTTTTTTTTTTTTTTTTTTTTTGTTAGTTACAAATTAGTTCATATGACATCGAGAGTCGGTGGATGATTTTAAGCGCTTTGATTCCTTCGTTGAAGATAGATCTTTGCGGAATACCGTATAATATCTGATTCATTCTTTTGTCTGT